>OX246741.1:2682945-2685445 GCA_945910005.1 Isoperla grammatica | reverse complement strand
CCTTTATATAACTACATTTGCGAAAGAGACTAGCAGACTAGCGGACTAGCGAACTAGCGCACTAGCAGCCTTGCACAGTACACACTCTGCTCTGCATCAATATGATGTACGCTCTTAAGTCTCCGGTCTGGAGATACTTTACACTCACAAATTTTGTTTCGTTTTAAGCATCCAAAAGCAAATAAATAATTACAAACGAAAATACATTCGTTTTCACATTCCACGTTGCCGTAACTAATACTTACGTGAGTAAAATCACTAATGGGAAATCTGAGTTGTTTTAATTGAGAATATGTCCGTAAAGTCCTAAGATAATAGTCGGGATTTTTTTATTGTGAAATAGAAAACATGATATATATATTTCTTACCATGTTCTACATATTATTGAGAATTTTAACCATTAAAACGCTTTTTTATTCAGAAACATCTATACATGTATAAGATAAAGTGACATGGGTATAATTTCATGTTTGATTTGTATTGTGTTTTTTTTTTTTTTTTTTTTTTTAATACACACACATACACACACATAATCTCACACAAGAGCGGGGACAAGTTCTTATATATATATATATATATATATATATATATATATATATATATATATATATGTATGTATGTACATAAAATACAATTTATAAATCAACAAGCAACGTGTACGATTTAACATTTGTACCACAATAAGAGCGTGATTTTTAGGAAGTGACATATTATTTTACAAAATGAAACGTGTAGAAACTAGAAAGTCTCAATAGTGTTGCATTTTTATTATTGAATTGCATATTATTCTTTGCAAGGATATCATGTATATTACCTACTATAAACTGTTTGAATTACATGCAGAATCAATACACTTTGAACATTATAATATTGTGTTATTTATTTTAAATTATTATATACAACGGTACAAATAGAAAAATATAACGTAGAATTGAAGCGTAATTTTTATGAAATTACATTATTTACCTATTATGAAAGGTGTAGAAAGTCCGCATTCTGTTACATTTCTATTTTTTAACTTACATTTTTCTTTGTAAAAGTATCCTGTAATTTATCTACAATTGTTTACTGATTGAAATACACGCACAATACACTTTGAACAGCATTTTTATTCTTTATTTTACATAATAAGACAAGAAGTAATGGAACAGAATCTTTAAAAGAAGTTTAAAGACTTGTGCCTGAACCAGTCTTTGTACACGGGACCTTCTGCATTGGAAGCAGGGATGCTATCACCACGGAACCAACGAGCCACCCAAACCAACAACACAACAAATTCAGCAACAATTTCGGATCATCATCTAGATATGCTCTCTTGTCCAACTGTTATTTAACATATATTCTGAGGCCGCACATTGCTTTTATGAATACAGCGGTGAATCCGGTTGGAGTGTTATCGTGATATCATTGCCACGTGTGCGAACTATAACTCAGTTGAAATCACATATAAAATAAAAAATAAACTTAAATTAAAAATCAACTCTACTGTGAAAAAATATGATATAAATTACATAAATATGGGTTTTCAGTTATTTAAAAGCTGCAGTCAACGTTGGTTCACTTCCAAATTGGCTGTTAAATAATTATCATAATGAGGGACATATATTGGACTAGCATCTACATGTTTCTCGCACTTGTAAGTAAATCTTTGTATCTGGCTTTAAGATGACGCACACAGGCTTGCGATTGTCTACTAATACAATGTTGTGGAATGCAGTGTTGTGTAATCGAGAAAAATTACTTCATTTGTATTAACCCGCCAAATTTGTCTGAAAAATGTATTGAAAACGTTCACAACGTAGTCATATATATTTGTGAAATTTACGCCTTTACCAAAGGATATAATTTTACTGGTGATAGTTAATGCCCTCGCTCCCATTCACACACCACACATACCTACTTTCTGATTTCATAAGTGTTTCGACGAACTCTTTCTAATCCACATACCTAGTACAGTAATTTAATAACGTGAAGTAGATTATAAAAAAGAAGATCACCAAAGCCATCTCATAATACCCACTTCAGCGATCATTCTGATCTGTAATTTAACTGTAGCCAGGGAGCCAAAATACATTGGATGGATTTCAAAATGCAATATCTTTAGTTTCCAGAAGAGAATCTGGTCGGTGCTACTACAGATCTTGACCACAACTCACCGTATCGCCATTCATCGTCAATAAGTATGAAGGACGCCATCAAGGTGAACTATTTGCACTATGTGTCTATTTATAATGTTAACTTGTATGTGTGCGTATGAACGTATCTAACTCACACGTACTTTAATGTTCGTTATTGTCCAGTGGTTTCATATTTTGTGTTACAACAAATCAGCCACGGCCATACATATATATCTAAGATTTGGTTTGTCTTTCTCAAGGGTTTCTGCTCTTGAGAAGGTGACCTGTAACTATCCCTGTTTGGAACGTTGATTATTGTTTCAAGCATTATAATTATAAGTTATAACTATTACCGAACAATTTGATCATTTTCGAGATTTCGC